>OX243982.1:17500-20000 GCA_945859745.1 Synanthedon formicaeformis | reverse complement strand
TGGCATTAGTCTTGCCTGGTGCGAACCTCAGCTTATTTTTGACACCCCACTCCAGAACATGCGCGAGAGTGGCATTGGCATTCTGCTCTATCTGGAGTGCTCTGTCTCCATCAAAGACGAGGACCACGTCGTCCGCGAAAGCCTGGCAGTAGACGCCTCTACCGTCCAGGCTCCGCAGCAACGGGTCGAGCGTCAGGTTCCAGAGCAAGGGTCCGGCTATTGACCCTTGGATGCAGCCCCTGCTTGGCTCAGCATTATGAGCCTCGCCGCAGTATCTGACGTTAACCGTCCTGTCGGCGAGGTAGCTGTCAAAGACTCGCCTCAGATTCACCGGGCATCCAGCCTCCGCCAGCCTGACTCTGACCATAGGCCACCAGACGCTGTCGAAGGCCCCCTCTATGTCCAATGACACTAATACTACAATCTTCTTCTCATCAAGTTTCTTGTGTATCTGCGACATTAGGTCATAGAGGGCGCCTTCGGTGCTCTTCTGGGGCACAAAGCCATACTGGCGGTCGCTGATCCCCGGCAAAAGATGGTATTTGAGGCGAGCCACCAGCATTTTCTCATATACTTTTCCAAGCACGGGCAACAGTCCAATTGGTCGGAACGACTTGGGGACGGTGTAGCTATCCCTCCCCGGTTTCCGAAGAACGATCACTGCCGCTTCCTTCCATATCTTTGGAAAGATATGGTGGGCCATGCAGCTGTTCAGTAACCCCAAAAAAGCTTTGGGTTTACAGCTGATGGCCCTGGCGCAGATGTCGGCAGTGAGCCCATCGGAACCGGGGGCCTTCTTCGGATTGAAGGACTTCACCGCCATCTCCAGCTCGGTCAGCGTGAACGGGGGGTCGCAGGGCGAGTCTTGCTCCCCCACGTTCACCCCGTCCGCCTCCGCTCTGATCTGGCGGTGAATTCCTTCATCCGAAGTCGCGTGGTCTTTCGGGTAGAACACCTCCGCAAGCCACTCCGCCGATTCCCTCGCGTCGAGAACCCTTCCGTCTCGAACCAGCGGCGGGTCCTCCTCTCTGACTGCCGTTCTACCGATCACTCTGTAGATACCATCCCACACGCTCTCGCCACTCTGTCGCTCGCAGAAGGACTTCCAGGAGTCTGTTTGAGCTTGCCTCACGGCCTGCTCGTACTCCGCCTTCTTCTGAACGTATTGCTCAACGACAAACGACCGTCGGACGGGTGCGGCGTTCCTGATTCTATTTTTCCTGGTGGCGACCTCCTTCTTCAAGATTTCCAGGTCCCGCGTCCACCACGGCAACGCCAGCTTTTCCCTCGTCCCCTTCCTCGGAATGGCATGGTCAGACGCCTCGATTACTAATTTTGTATAATTTTGTACGGCCGAAATTGTCTGTTCCCTATCCGGTACAACACCCTCTTTAATTTCATATTGTTCAATGAGTTCTAAAATTTTGGACCTAAATTTTTCCCAATCTGCTTTATGGGTGTTGTACTTTCTGGTCGTTCTGACCACCTCCATTTCTCGGGAGGGTCCGAGGTTCAGGTTAGGTTAGGTTAGGTTAGGTTAGGTTAGGTTAGGTTAGGTTAGGTTAGGTTAGGTTAGGTTAGGTTAGGTTAGGTTAGGTTAGGTTAGGTTAGGTTAGGTTAGGTTAGGTTAGGTTAGGTTAGGTTAGGTTAGGTTAGGTTAGGTTAGGTTAGGTTAGGTTAGGTTAGGTTAGGTTAGGTTAGGTTAGGTTAGGTTAGGTTAGGTTAGGTTAGGTTAGGTTAGGTTAGGTTAGGTTAGGTTAGGTTAGGTTAGGTTAGGTTAGGTTAGGTTAGGTTAGGTTAGGTTAGGTTAGGTTAGGTTAGGTTAGGTTAGGTTAGGTTAGGTTAGGTTAGGTTAGGTTAGGTTAGGTTAGGTTAGGTTAGGTTAGGTTAGGTTAGGTTAGGTTAGGTTAGGTTAGGTTAGGTTAGGTTAGGTTAGGTTAGGTTAGGTTAGGTTAGGTTAGGTTAGGTTAGGTTAGGTTAGGTTAGGTTAGGTTAGGTTAGGTTAGGTTAGGTTAGGTTAGGTTAGGTTAGGTTAGGTTAGGTTAGGTTAGGTTAGGTTAGGTTAGGTTAGGTTAGGTTAGGTTAGGTTAGGTTAGGTTAGGTTAGGTTAGGTTAGGTTAGGTTAGGTTAGGTTAGGTTAGGTTAGGTTAGGTTAGGTTAGGTTAGGTTAGGTTAGGTTAGGTTAGGTTAGGTTAGGTTAGGTTAGGTTAGGTTAGGTTAGGTTAGGTTAGGTTAGGTTAGGTTAGGTTAGGTTAGGTTAGGTTAGGTTAGGTTAGGTTAGGTTAGGTTAGGTTAGGTTAGGTTAGGTTAGGTTAGGTTAGGTTAGGTTAGGTTAGGTTAGGTTAGGTTAGGTTAGGTTAGGTTAGGTTAGGTTAGGTTAGGTTAGGTTAGGTTAGGTTAGGTTAGGTTAGGTTAGGTTAGGTTAGGTTAGGTTAGGTTAGGTTAGGTTAGGTTAGGTTAGGTTAGGTTAGGTTAGGTTAGGTTAGGTTAGGTTAGGTTA
>OX243982.1:10000-12500 GCA_945859745.1 Synanthedon formicaeformis | reverse complement strand
GGTTAGGTTAGGTTAGGTTAGGTTAGGTTAGGTTAGGTTAGGTTAGGTTAGGTTAGGTTAGGTTAGGTTAGGTTAGGTTAGGTTAGGTTAGGTTAGGTTAGGTTAGGTTAGGTTAGGTTAGGTTAGGTTAGGTTAGGTTAGGTTAGGTTAGGTTAGGTTAGGTTAGGTTAGGTTAGGTTAGGTTAGGTTAGGTTAGGTTAGGTTAGGTTAGGTTAGGTTAGGTTAGGTTAGGTTAGGTTAGGTTAGGTTAGGTTAGGTTAGGTTAGGTTAGGTTAGGTTAGGTTAGGTTAGGTTAGGTTAGGTTAGGTTAGGTTAGGTTAGGTTAGGTTAGGTTAGGTTAGGTTAGGTTAGGTTAGGTTAGGTTAGGTTAGGTTAGGTTAGGTTAGGTTAGGTTAGGTTAGGTTAGGTTAGGTTAGGTTAGGTTAGGTTAGGTTAGGTTAGGTTAGGTTAGGTTAGGTTAGGTTAGGTTAGGTTAGGTTAGGTTAGGTTAGGTTAGGTTAGGTTAGGTTAGGTTAGGTTAGGTTAGGTTAGGTTAGGTTAGGTTAGGTTAGGTTAGGTTAGGTTAGGTTAGGTTAGGTTAGGTTAGGTTAGGTTAGGTTAGGTTAGGTTAGGTTAGGTTAGGTTAGGTTAGGTTAGGTTAGGTTAGGTTAGGTTAGGTTAGGTTAGGTTAGGTTAGGTTAGGTTAGGTTAGGTTAGGTTAGGTTAGGTTAGGTTAGGTTAGGTTAGGTTAGGTTAGGTTAGGTTAGGTTAGGTTAGGTTAGGTTAGGTTAGGTTAGGTTAGGTTAGGTTAGGTTAGGTTAGGTTAGGTTAGGTTAGGTTAGGTTAGGTTAGGTTAGGTTAGGTTAGGTTAGGTTAGGTTAGGTTAGGTTAGGTTAGGTTAGGTTAGGTTAGGTTAGGTTAGGTTAGGTTAGGTTAGGTTAGGTTAGGTTAGGTTAGGTTAGGTTAGGTTAGGTTAGGTTAGGTTAGGTTAGGTTAGGTTAGGTTAGGTTAGGTTAGGTTAGGTTAGGTTAGGTTAGGTTAGGTTAGGTTAGGTTAGGTTAGGTTAGGTTAGGTTAGGTTAGGTTAGGTTAGGTTAGGTTAGGTTAGGTTAGGTTAGGTTAGGTTAGGTTAGGTTAGGTTAGGTTAGGTTAGGTTAGGTTAGGTTAGGTTAGGTTAGGTTAGGTTAGGTTAGGTTAGGTTAGGTTAGGTTAGGTTAGGTTAGGTTAGGTTAGGTTAGGTTAGGTTAGGTTAGGTTAGGTTAGGTTAGGTTAGGTTAGGTTAGGTTAGGTTAGGTTAGGTTAGGTTAGGTTAGGTTAGGTTAGGTTAGGTTAGGTTAGGTTAGGTTAGGTTAGGTTAGGTTAGGTTAGGTTAGGTTAGGTTAGGTTAGGTTAGGTTAGGTTAGGTTAGGTTAGGTTAGGTTAGGTTAGGTTAGGTTAGGTTAGGTTAGGTTAGGTTAGGTTAGGTTAGGTTAGGTTAGGTTAGGTTAGGTTAGGTTAGGTTAGGTTAGGTTAGGTTAGGTTAGGTTAGGTTAGGTTAGGTTAGGTTAGGTTAGGTTAGGTTAGGTTAGGTTAGGTTAGGTTAGGTTAGGTTAGGTTAGGTTAGGTTAGGTTAGGTTAGGTTAGGTTAGGTTAGGTTAGGTTAGGTTAGGTTAGGTTAGGTTAGGTTAGGTTAGGTTAGGTTAGGTTAGGTTAGGTTAGGTTAGGTTAGGTTAGGTTAGGTTAGGTTAGGTTAGGTTAGGTTAGGTTAGGTTAGGTTAGGTTAGGTTAGGTTAGGTTAGGTTAGGTTAGGTTAGGTTAGGTTAGGTTAGGTTAGGTTAGGTTAGGTTAGGTTAGGTTAGGTTAGGTTAGGTTAGGTTAGGTTAGGTTAGGTTAGGTTAGGTTAGGTTAGGTTAGGTTAGGTTAGGTTAGGTTAGGTTAGGTTAGGTTAGGTTAGGTTAGGTTAGGTTAGGTTAGGTTAGGTTAGGTTAGGTTAGGTTAGGTTAGGTTAGGTTAGGTTAGGTTAGGTTAGGTTAGGTTAGGTTAGGTTAGGTTAGGTTAGGTTAGGTTAGGTTAGGTTAGGTTAGGTTAGGTTAGGTTAGGTTAGGTTAGGTTAGGTTAGGTTAGGTTAGGTTAGGTTAGGTTAGGTTAGGTTAGGTTAGGTTAGGTTAGGTTAGGTTAGGTTAGGTTAGGTTAGGTTAGGTTAGGTTAGGTTAGGTTAGGTTAGGTTAGGTTAGGTTAGGTTAGGTTAGGTTAGGTTAGGTTAGGTTAGGTTAGGTTAGGTTAGGTTAGGTTAGGTTAGGTTAGGTTAGGTTAGGTTAGGTTAGGTTAGGTTAGGTTAGGTTAGGTTAGGTTAGGTTAGGTTAGGTTAGGTTAGGTTAGGTTAGGTTAGGTTAGGTTAGGTTAGGTTAGGTTAGGTTAGGTTAGGTTAGGTTAGGTTAGGTTAGGTTAGGTTAGGTTAGGTTAGGTTAGGTTAGGTTAGGTTAGGTTAGGTTAGGTTAGGTTAGGTTAGGTTAGGTTAGGTTAGGTTAGGTTAGGTTAGGTTA
>OX243982.1:0-5000 GCA_945859745.1 Synanthedon formicaeformis | reverse complement strand
GGTTAGGTTAGGTTAGGTTAGGTTAGGTTAGGTTAGGTTAGGTTAGGTTAGGTTAGGTTAGGTTAGGTTAGGTTAGGTTAGGTTAGGTTAGGTTAGGTTAGGTTAGGTTAGGTTAGGTTAGGTTAGGTTAGGTTAGGTTAGGTTAGGTTAGGTTAGGTTAGGTTAGGTTAGGTTAGGTTAGGTTAGGTTAGGTTAGGTTAGGTTAGGTTAGGTTAGGTTAGGTTAGGTTAGGTTAGGTTAGGTTAGGTTAGGTTAGGTTAGGTTAGGTTAGGTTAGGTTAGGTTAGGTTAGGTTAGGTTAGGTTAGGTTAGGTTAGGTTAGGTTAGGTTAGGTTAGGTTAGGTTAGGTTAGGTTAGGTTAGGTTAGGTTAGGTTAGGTTAGGTTAGGTTAGGTTAGGTTAGGTTAGGTTAGGTTAGGTTAGGTTAGGTTAGGTTAGGTTAGGTTAGGTTAGGTTAGGTTAGGTTAGGTTAGGTTAGGTTAGGTTAGGTTAGGTTAGGTTAGGTTAGGTTAGGTTAGGTTAGGTTAGGTTAGGTTAGGTTAGGTTAGGTTAGGTTAGGTTAGGTTAGGTTAGGTTAGGTTAGGTTAGGTTAGGTTAGGTTAGGTTAGGTTAGGTTAGGTTAGGTTAGGTTAGGTTAGGTTAGGTTAGGTTAGGTTAGGTTAGGTTAGGTTAGGTTAGGTTAGGTTAGGTTAGGTTAGGTTAGGTTAGGTTAGGTTAGGTTAGGTTAGGTTAGGTTAGGTTAGGTTAGGTTAGGTTAGGTTAGGTTAGGTTAGGTTAGGTTAGGTTAGGTTAGGTTAGGTTAGGTTAGGTTAGGTTAGGTTAGGTTAGGTTAGGTTAGGTTAGGTTAGGTTAGGTTAGGTTAGGTTAGGTTAGGTTAGGTTAGGTTAGGTTAGGTTAGGTTAGGTTAGGTTAGGTTAGGTTAGGTTAGGTTAGGTTAGGTTAGGTTAGGTTAGGTTAGGTTAGGTTAGGTTAGGTTAGGTTAGGTTAGGTTAGGTTAGGTTAGGTTAGGTTAGGTTAGGTTAGGTTAGGTTAGGTTAGGTTAGGTTAGGTTAGGTTAGGTTAGGTTAGGTTAGGTTAGGTTAGGTTAGGTTAGGTTAGGTTAGGTTAGGTTAGGTTAGGTTAGGTTAGGTTAGGTTAGGTTAGGTTAGGTTAGGTTAGGTTAGGTTAGGTTAGGTTAGGTTAGGTTAGGTTAGGTTAGGTTAGGTTAGGTTAGGTTAGGTTAGGTTAGGTTAGGTTAGGTTAGGTTAGGTTAGGTTAGGTTAGGTTAGGTTAGGTTAGGTTAGGTTAGGTTAGGTTAGGTTAGGTTAGGTTAGGTTAGGTTAGGTTAGGTTAGGTTAGGTTAGGTTAGGTTAGGTTAGGTTAGGTTAGGTTAGGTTAGGTTAGGTTAGGTTAGGTTAGGTTAGGTTAGGTTAGGTTAGGTTAGGTTAGGTTAGGTTAGGTTAGGTTAGGTTAGGTTAGGTTAGGTTAGGTTAGGTTAGGTTAGGTTAGGTTAGGTTAGGTTAGGTTAGGTTAGGTTAGGTTAGGTTAGGTTAGGTTAGGTTAGGTTAGGTTAGGTTAGGTTAGGTTAGGTTAGGTTAGGTTAGGTTAGGTTAGGTTAGGTTAGGTTAGGTTAGGTTAGGTTAGGTTAGGTTAGGTTAGGTTAGGTTAGGTTAGGTTAGGTTAGGTTAGGTTAGGTTAGGTTAGGTTAGGTTAGGTTAGGTTAGGTTAGGTTAGGTTAGGTTAGGTTAGGTTAGGTTAGGTTAGGTTAGGTTAGGTTAGGTTAGGTTAGGTTAGGTTAGGTTAGGTTAGGTTAGGTTAGGTTAGGTTAGGTTAGGTTAGGTTAGGTTAGGTTAGGTTAGGTTAGGTTAGGTTAGGTTAGGTTAGGTTAGGTTAGGTTAGGTTAGGTTAGGTTAGGTTAGGTTAGGTTAGGTTAGGTTAGGTTAGGTTAGGTTAGGTTAGGTTAGGTTAGGTTAGGTTAGGTTAGGTTAGGTTAGGTTAGGTTAGGTTAGGTTAGGTTAGGTTAGGTTAGGTTAGGTTAGGTTAGGTTAGGTTAGGTTAGGTTAGGTTAGGTTAGGTTAGGTTAGGTTAGGTTAGGTTAGGTTAGGTTAGGTTAGGTTAGGTTAGGTTAGGTTAGGTTAGGTTAGGTTAGGTTAGGTTAGGTTAGGTTAGGTTAGGTTAGGTTAGGTTAGGTTAGGTTAGGTTAGGTTAGGTTAGGTTAGGTTAGGTTAGGTTAGGTTAGGTTAGGTTAGGTTAGGTTAGGTTAGGTTAGGTTAGGTTAGGTTAGGTTAGGTTAGGTTAGGTTAGGTTAGGTTAGGTTAGGTTAGGTTAGGTTAGGTTAGGTTAGGTTAGGTTAGGTTAGGTTAGGTTAGGTTAGGTTAGGTTAGGTTAGGTTAGGTTAGGTTAGGTTAGGTTAGGTTAGGTTAGGTTAGGTTAGGTTAGGTTAGGTTAGGTTAGGTTAGGTTAGGTTAGGTTAGGTTAGGTTAGGTTAGGTTAGGTTAGGTTAGGTTAGGTTAGGTTAGGTTAGGTTAGGTTAGGTTAGGTTAGGTTAGGTTAGGTTAGGTTAGGTTAGGTTAGGTTAGGTTAGGTTAGGTTAGGTTAGGTTAGGTTAGGTTAGGTTAGGTTAGGTTAGGTTAGGTTAGGTTAGGTTAGGTTAGGTTAGGTTAGGTTAGGTTAGGTTAGGTTAGGTTAGGTTAGGTTAGGTTAGGTTAGGTTAGGTTAGGTTAGGTTAGGTTAGGTTAGGTTAGGTTAGGTTAGGTTAGGTTAGGTTAGGTTAGGTTAGGTTAGGTTAGGTTAGGTTAGGTTAGGTTAGGTTAGGTTAGGTTAGGTTAGGTTAGGTTAGGTTAGGTTAGGTTAGGTTAGGTTAGGTTAGGTTAGGTTAGGTTAGGTTAGGTTAGGTTAGGTTAGGTTAGGTTAGGTTAGGTTAGGTTAGGTTAGGTTAGGTTAGGTTAGGTTAGGTTAGGTTAGGTTAGGTTAGGTTAGGTTAGGTTAGGTTAGGTTAGGTTAGGTTAGGTTAGGTTAGGTTAGGTTAGGTTAGGTTAGGTTAGGTTAGGTTAGGTTAGGTTAGGTTAGGTTAGGTTAGGTTAGGTTAGGTTAGGTTAGGTTAGGTTAGGTTAGGTTAGGTTAGGTTAGGTTAGGTTAGGTTAGGTTAGGTTAGGTTAGGTTAGGTTAGGTTAGGTTAGGTTAGGTTAGGTTAGGTTAGGTTAGGTTAGGTTAGGTTAGGTTAGGTTAGGTTAGGTTAGGTTAGGTTAGGTTAGGTTAGGTTAGGTTAGGTTAGGTTAGGTTAGGTTAGGTTAGGTTAGGTTAGGTTAGGTTAGGTTAGGTTAGGTTAGGTTAGGTTAGGTTAGGTTAGGTTAGGTTAGGTTAGGTTAGGTTAGGTTAGGTTAGGTTAGGTTAGGTTAGGTTAGGTTAGGTTAGGTTAGGTTAGGTTAGGTTAGGTTAGGTTAGGTTAGGTTAGGTTAGGTTAGGTTAGGTTAGGTTAGGTTAGGTTAGGTTAGGTTAGGTTAGGTTAGGTTAGGTTAGGTTAGGTTAGGTTAGGTTAGGTTAGGTTAGGTTAGGTTAGGTTAGGTTAGGTTAGGTTAGGTTAGGTTAGGTTAGGTTAGGTTAGGTTAGGTTAGGTTAGGTTAGGTTAGGTTAGGTTAGGTTAGGTTAGGTTAGGTTAGGTTAGGTTAGGTTAGGTTAGGTTAGGTTAGGTTAGGTTAGGTTAGGTTAGGTTAGGTTAGGTTAGGTTAGGTTAGGTTAGGTTAGGTTAGGTTAGGTTAGGTTAGGTTAGGTTAGGTTAGGTTAGGTTAGGTTAGGTTAGGTTAGGTTAGGTTAGGTTAGGTTAGGTTAGGTTAGGTTAGGTTAGGTTAGGTTAGGTTAGGTTAGGTTAGGTTAGGTTAGGTTAGGTTAGGTTAGGTTAGGTTAGGTTAGGTTAGGTTAGGTTAGGTTAGGTTAGGTTAGGTTAGGTTAGGTTAGGTTAGGTTAGGTTAGGTTAGGTTAGGTTAGGTTAGGTTAGGTTAGGTTAGGTTAGGTTAGGTTAGGTTAGGTTAGGTTAGGTTAGGTTAGGTTAGGTTAGGTTAGGTTAGGTTAGGTTAGGTTAGGTTAGGTTAGGTTAGGTTAGGTTAGGTTAGGTTAGGTTAGGTTAGGTTAGGTTAGGTTAGGTTAGGTTAGGTTAGGTTAGGTTAGGTTAGGTTAGGTTAGGTTAGGTTAGGTTAGGTTAGGTTAGGTTAGGTTAGGTTAGGTTAGGTTAGGTTAGGTTAGGTTAGGTTAGGTTAGGTTAGGTTAGGTTAGGTTAGGTTAGGTTAGGTTAGGTTAGGTTAGGTTAGGTTAGGTTAGGTTAGGTTAGGTTAGGTTAGGTTAGGTTAGGTTAGGTTAGGTTAGGTTAGGTTAGGTTAGGTTAGGTTAGGTTAGGTTAGGTTAGGTTAGGTTAGGTTAGGTTAGGTTAGGTTAGGTTAGGTTAGGTTAGGTTAGGTTAGGTTAGGTTAGGTTAGGTTAGGTTAGGTTAGGTTAGGTTAGGTTAGGTTAGGTTAGGTTAGGTTAGGTTAGGTTAGGTTAGGTTAGGTTAGGTTAGGTTAGGTTAGGTTAGGTTAGGTTAGGTTAGGTTAGGTTAGGTTAGGTTAGGTTAGGTTAGGTTAGGTTAGGTTAGGTTAGGTTAGGTTAGGTTAGGTTAGGTTAGGTTAGGTTAGGTTAGGTTAGGTTAGGTTAGGTTAGGTTAGGTTAGGTTAGGTTAGGTTAGGTTAGGTTAGGTTAGGTTAGGTTAGGTTAGGTTAGGTTAGGTTAGGTTAGGTTAGGTTAGGTTAGGTTAGGTTAGGTTAGGTTAGGTTAGGTTAGGTTAGGTTAGGTTAGGTTAGGTTAGGTTAGGTTAGGTTAGGTTAGGTTAGGTTAGGTTAGGTTAGGTTAGGTTAGGTTAGGTTAGGTTAGGTTAGGTTAGGTTAGGTTAGGTTAGGTTAGGTTAGGTTAGGTTAGGTTAGGTTAGGTTAGGTTAGGTTAGGTTAGGTTAGGTTAGGTTAGGTTAGGTTAGGTTAGGTTAGGTTAGGTTAGGTTA